>OY751377.1:5000-45000 GCA_963565295.1 Epirrhoe alternata
AACCTAACCTAACCTAACCTAACCTAACCTAACCTAACCTAACCTAACCTAACCTAACCTAACCTAACCTAACCTAACCTAACCTAACCTAACCTAACCTAACCTAACCTAACCTAACCTAACCTAACCTAACCTAACCTAACCTAACCTAACCTAACCTAACCTAACCTAACCTAACCTAACCTAACCTAACCTAACCTAACCTAACCTAACCTAACCTAACCTAACCTAACCTAACCTAACCTAACCTAACCTAACCTAACCTAACCTAACCTAACCTAACCTAACCTAACCTAACCTAACCTAACCTAACCTAACCTAACCTAACCTAACCTAACCTAACCTAACCTAACCTAACCTAACCTAACCTAACCTAACCTAACCTAACCTAACCTAACCTAACCTAACCTAACCTAACCTAACCTAACCTAACCTAACCTAACCTAACCTAACCTAACCTAACCTAACCTAACCTAACCTAACCTAACCTAACCTAACCTAACCTAACCTAACCTAACCTAACCTAACCTAACCTAACCTAACCTTTTTTTTTTTTTTTGCGTCGGGAAATGCCTTATGCATTCCCCCTCGCCGTGGGGCGGCGGGGGGGATATGTGGGACTCGCACCCACTAAAACCCGACGGGGTTCCCTCTGATCGCCATTATGTCGGGGCTATGAGCACGCTAGTGGAGACTTCCACGGCCCCGACGGCGTTGGCTCAAACTGAGCCCCTCCAACTGGTGAGGCGATTGCCTCTCACCAAGTCTCCAAGGAGAGGCGCGCGGAACACCCACGCGCGCCGTCTCTCGAGGCCTTTCGTGGGCGACGACACTCCCCGGTGCCGCCGCCATGGCCAATTTACGGGGGTCGGAGGTCTTGGAGGAATCTCCTCCTCCGACGCCCCGGTCGCCTTCTTCGGGTGGGGTCAGTTGCTTGGGACTCCCGCACCCTTTCCGCGTCCTCCTTCTGCGAGATCGTAATTTCGCAGAAGATTTGTACCGCCTTCCAGCACTCCTCGCTTCTTACCATGGCCTCGACCAGGGCCGGGAGCGATAAGTCGTTGCCCACTATTTGGGCAAGCGCTAGCCGTTGATTGGCCCATGCTGGACACACCTCCAGAGTGTGCTGCGCTGTGTCCTCTGCTGCCGTGCAATGGTGGCACTGAGTCGTTGGCTCTCTTCCGATTCGGCACAGGAATTTCGAAAAACAGCCGTGTCCCGAAAGTACCTGTGTCAACCGGAAGGTCAAAGACCCATGCTCCCGCGCAACCCATTCTCTAAGTATTGGGCGAATAGCCGCCACCGTCCTGAGACCAGCACTGGGCTCAGCTAATCGGACGAGCCACTCCTCTATAAGGATTTCGTGGCACTCCAGCCGTTTTCCTTCTACCTCCCGTAGCGCTGGACGTTGTCCATTGGCAGTCATCCGCTCCTTCCAGTGATAGACTCTCGAAAGGCCTTTGGAGTCTAAGTCCCAGGGCATGGAACTTGCTAGGATGCAGGCTGCCTCGAAGGAGACCGTGCGGTATCCCCGTATAACCCTTAATGCCATCGCTCTCTGTGGACATCGCAACAGGGCGATGTTCTGGCTATTAAGGGCTTCGGCCCACACGGGTGCTCCATATAAGGCCATTGACCTTATAACTCCCATATACAGCTTTCTGCAGCCCATAGTTGCTCCTTTGATGTTGGGCAAGAGTCCTCCCAAGGCGAGCGCAGACTTCGACAACTTAGGTGCTAACCTCTTGAAGTGGGCGGTGAAGTCCCATCGGCTGTCAAGGACAAGTCCCAGGTACTTCATCGTCGACCCGACGCCGATACGGACTCCACCCACCACAATATGCGCATCTGCCGGAGGCTTCTTTCGGGGCCCATGAAAGCACAGTGCCTCCGATTTACTGAGCGCGACTTTCAGCCCAAGTCGTTTAATGCGCTCCACTACCTGCGCAACACCCGCGGTAGCCAATATGGCCGCCTCGCGATAAGACTTCGCTCTCGCCGTCACCAGCGTGTCATCTGCGTAGCAGGTGACTGCCACACCCCAGAGGTATGAGCCGCGCAGGACCCAGTCAAATCCAATGTTCCATAAAAGCGGTCCGAGGACAGAGCCTTGCGGAACACCACACGTCATTCGGTGTTGACTCCATCCTCTCGGACTTTGGAACGAGACGAAGCGATCACTTAAGTAATCCTCGACAATATGGCGGAGGTAGGAGGGCACGTCGTGGTACTTCAGTGCCTCCCTGACGCAGGACCAGGGCAAGGTGTTAAAAGCATTAGCGATGTCTAAAGACACCGCCAAAACGACCTCGCCTCTGGACACTGCCTCCTCCGCAGCCGCCTTAACTCGCAAAATTGCACCCACCGTCGACCGCCCTCTCCGAAAGCCATATTGGTTCTCATTGAGATTTGGCCCGACGGTATTTAAGTGGCCCACCAGGCGGTCAGCAATGATCCGTTCCAAAAGCTTGCCCATATCATCGAGCAAGACGATTGGGCGAAACGCAGATGGTGAATCCAAAGGGCGGCCTTCCTTCTTTAGGAGAACGAGTTTTCCATTTTTCCATTTTAGAGGAAAACGACTCTGTGTCAGACAGGCACTGAACAGCAATTGTAGGCGTGGTCCAAGAGCTTTTAGTGCCAGACATATCGCACGCCCAGGGATCCCATCAGGACCCGGGGCCGTATTTTTAGCTTTAAGCCGCGAGACTGCCATCCTCATCTCAACTTCGTTGACCTCAGGCACCGAAGCTTCTGGCTCAGACACCTGATTTGACGACGCCATAGGCGGTGGGAGATGATCTTCCCTTGTTGGGAACAGGGCACCTACCACTTCGTCTAAGAACTCAGGTTCCAGAGTCTGCGTTAGCGGGGGAGCCCAAGGCCGAAGTTTACCCCTGACCAGTCTGTACGGACGGCCCCATGGGTCCCGATTTAGAGACTCAAGAAATTCATTTTGCCCTGCTACTTTGGCCTCCGCTATGTTTATTTGTAAGGCTAGTTTAGCTGCCTTGTATACGTTGTGCAGCTCTTCCTCCTCTTCTGCTGTGCGTATACGTCGTCTGCGGTACCTAGTGTATTGGCGCCTCGCTATAATGCATTCTGTACGAAGAAACGTAAGCTCTGCCGACCACCAATACACTTGTTGCCTCGGAGGATGTGGCTTTGCACGAGGCATTGACGCGTCACAAATGCGCTCCATGGCTTCAGTCATCCAAGAGACCTCATCCTGAACCACAATTTCTGCTAAACTCGGGGACGATATCCAGCTCTGAACAATAGCCGCCTCTTCCAACAGCTCCCGGTCCAGCTGCTTAGTAGCCCAACGTGGAGGGCTCTGGCTGTCCCCTGCCGATCCACCAGGCCTACCACGAATTGAGGACAGGCGGGCCACCTCAAACCTGATATACCGATGGTCAGAGAGGGATTCGACGTCGGCCAGGACTCTCCAGTTTAGAATTCGTTGCACCAAAATCGGGCTCGCAAAGGTGACGTCCACAATGGACTCACCCTGTGACCGCACACAAGTACTGACTGATCCTTGGTTCACAATCATAAGCCCGTTAGTCAGCACCCATTCCTCTAACGCTTCACCTTTTGGTGTCGTAAATGAGGACCCCCAAGCAGATGACTTAGCGTTGAGGTCCCCAAGCACAAGCACTGGGTAGGGCTCACATTGCCCAACAAGAGCACCAACATCCACAAGAAAGCTCTCGAACTCAGCCAGCACTCTGTTGGGCGAAAAGTAAGTGGCCACTACCATGATTCCCTCTACTAGGGCTGCAACGCAGCCATGACCTTTTAACACTTTATTAAAGCCTCCCCCATGCACATTAATGCAGACGAGCCCGTCGAGGTCTCCCGCCCAGGTATCTGAGGAGGGAACAAAGTAGGGCTCTGAGACCACCGTGATGTTTATCAACCACTCCGCCATGCTCTGAGTCATCAGATTCTGAGCACTGGCGGAGTGGTTGACATTTGCCTGCAGAAAACGTAGGGCCATACTATGACGTTTCCATTTGCTCCCTCATTCCATCCGCCTGTGCGGGGGTGCTAGGCATCTTACTTGCCTTCCTTCTCTTTGATTTTGGAGGGGCGCATGCCTTACTCCCCAACCTATGCGCAGATGGCCGGTTTGCAGCAGCGCATACCGGACATTTTGGTGTTGATATGCACGCAGAGGCCTTATGACCGGACTGACCGCAGTGGAAGCAGTCTTCGCTGCGGTCTGTCTCTTCCGTGCACTGTGCTCTTATATGACCGCTTTGAAGACAGCGGAAGCACCTTAATGGTCTGGGTTGCAGTATATTAATTTTAGCTGAAACCCAGCCAACAAGCAGTCGTCCTTCCTGGCCAAGCTTCTTCGCTGCAGCAACAGGGCAGCTCACCACGGCAACTCCTGAGCCTTGGCGGGAGAGCCTTATCTCTCCAACTTTTACATTTTCTTTCGAACAGCATCCTCGTTGAGATACTGCGTTGGCGATATCTTCTTTAGAAGTTGAGTCATCCAGCCCAGTTATCCTCATATCGGTGCACTTGATGGGTCTAGACACTCTTGCCAGGTCTCCATCAAGCGCTGCAACCAGCTTTTCCGCTAGGGAATCAGCTATTTCCGCACTTTTTTCCCCAGCAACTACCTCGAAGATCCTTGCACCTGTGGCGGCTTTGCGAAATCGCAAGCCACTAATGCCGCAGCTGTCTAGGTCCACCTTGACTTTAGCTTCAGCCATGATTTTTGCGTAAGACGCTCCCTTCTCCTCAGCTCCCGGCTGGAGGGTTATTACTACCGCAGCGGTACGCGGAGGGCGCAGCTTTACCTTAGCCGAACGAGACGCAGAAGCTTTAGTAGCTTTTGCCTCAGGCTTTGGAGCTGCGGTCTTCTTCTGGGGTTTGGCCTTTTTACCCTTCTTTGTTACCTTAGACCAACCTTCGTCTAAGTTCTCAGAAGTTGGCCTCATTGGTTCCTCATACGCCTGCTTTTGAGAGGCAGCAGCTTCTCTAGCTGCATCCGTCTCCTTCCTCTTGCTGCCCTTTTTAGCCTTTTGGGGCTGGGGTGCACTCTCTGGTGCAGTCTGCACAGGAGCTTCTTTCTTTTTATCCGCTGCCAGCGGGGGGCGGTGGCGCTTCTCAGGGAGCAGTCGCTCTTCAAGCCCCTCCAGGCGGGCATTTAGCATACCGCCAACTTGCATCATAACAGAGCGAATTAACTCGTCTTGCTGCGAGTTGCCGCTACCGCTGGGAGAGGGCTCCGACTGGGTTTGCTTACGACCCATTTGGGGCATCTTATCAGCGCCCTCCATTTTTGATTTGAGCTCCATGAGTTCTTTCCGTAGCTCCAACATCTCTGCTCTTAGACGGGCATTATCGGCCTGCAACTTTTTAGTCTCCTCTGAGGCGGAAGTGGCGTACAACGATGCCACAGCCGCTTTTATGGACGCAGCCGAGTCCTTAAGAGCCCTACAAAAAGTTCCCTTAAGGTTTCCCGACTTTGAGGCCACCGTGCAAATTACAGCAGCTGCTTCATCCACCTGCTTGACCAAATCGGATGCAAGCCCGCTGTCGTTCTCCCTTGGCTCTGGAGGGGCCACCCTGCGATTGGCCTTATGGCTAGCCACACGCGCGGCAACGTCCTCCTCCGCCTGTCGTTTTGCCTCTTCCTTCCGAAAGGCGTCTAGGTCCGCTCGAGCCTTGCCCAGACCAACGTACTTGCCCGACGTGGGAGGCCGACCCCTTCCACGTTTCGCCGCCCGAACCGGGACTGCCACTGCAGTTGTAGCCTCGTCGTCCGAAGTAGACTCCGAGATACAATCTCCATCGTGTCGTCGTTTCACTGGGGTCAGCTCCTGTTCCCAGAATTTGGACGAGAGCGGCTCTAATGCCACACTGCAAGCCCTCATTTCAGCTTCCGAGACGCTCTCAAACGACGCATCGCTGAGCGTTTCCCTCGAAACAACGCTGCGTCTACCGCTCGCCGATTCGGCGTAACTACGAGCGATTGCGCTCGAACTTCCCGCTACAACACCTTGGTCTTCGCGACCATCACCATCTACATTTTTAGTTTTTATATAAGATTCCATAACAGATCCCACGAGTAAATGAGAATTATTCAGTCACCCCGGCCAGAGCTCAATATAGCCGGGGAAGCCTAAATCTCGCACAGGGAGTCGGCCGAAACCCTGGCCCAGGACGCAGTACGGCTAGTTTGACCGACTAGCCAGCCCGATACGCTGCGCCGCCGCTCGGTTCACGGGTAATTTTTTATTGAGGTTTTCTTCCTCGCGGCCCGGGCGACCAAGCCAAGGCCCTCGGTCCCACTAGAACCCGAAGGCTCATCGTTGTGGGATAACGAGTTTGAGTGGTTGGCCGCAGGAGTAAACTCGACCGCGGCCCGCCCGACGGTAGGGTTAGTACACGCCGGACACCAACTCCAAACGCGCCATGAGGCGCACCCCTCTCACCAACGTCCTCCTCCGAAACGGACTCGGACACCAACTCACAATGCGTCGTGAGACACACCGCCAAAGCTTCATCCACCGCCCTTTGATGAACAAGGGGACGCGTGGAGAAGACGCGTCATGAGACGCAACGTCTCAGCTAACTCCACCGCCCTTTGCTTTGCAGCAATGGGACGCGTGAAGCAGCACCGCTTACTCCTCCTCCTAAAAGGACTCGGAGCAGCACACCGACCTCGGACTCCTATTCGCTTCACCGTGTGATCAGCATGATCAGCCACCGGTTACTGAGCCCCCCCATCGCGTCAAGATTGGAGTCCATCGGGGGGGAACCTAACCTAACCTAACCTAACCTAACCTAACCTAACCTAACCTAACCTAACCTAACCTAACCTAACCTAACCTAACCTAACCTAACCGTGAATTAAATTCTTTATTTTTTCGCAACAACTTTTTGAAAATAGCATTCCAAAATATTATTTTCATCTAATTAGACAAGGAATTGCTAAATATAGTGTCCTGCCCCCTTTTCCAAATTAATTTCGTTCATTTTTGTGTAATTTTCTAAAACTTTGATAAAATCCTTAATTTTTAAGTGATTTTAAAATATTTTTGACTTTTTGGTTGGTCAAATAATTTTTTATTTGATCGTTTCGTGTAGATCTGCATTATCCGCGTGCGCTGAAACCAAAAAAGCGAATTTTGGACGCGAAATAGCAAGTTTATTGACTTAGCCGTGTCCAAGATCCGTATTTTCAATAATTTCAGTGCATTTTGGTCCATTTTTGGCGATTTTTCTTCGATTCCAGACGTCCATCTCTCGTGGCGCAGCTGAAACTACTTAGTTTAACACCCCCGCGCATACCTGCAAACAAAACAGAGTGAAAAATCGAAGAAAAATTCAAAAAAGTGCTCGGCCGGCCTTAGAAAAGTCTTCATACCCGGTCTTAATTCCCCATACATTCGTGAATTAAATTCTTTATTTTCGCAACAACTTTTTGAAAATAGCATTCCAAAATATTATTTTCATCTAATTAGACAAGGAATTGCTAAATATAGTGTCCTGCCCCCTTTTCCAAATTAATTTCGTTCATTTTTGTGTAATTTTCTAAAACTTTGATAAAATCCTTAATTTTTAAGTGATTTTAAAATATTTTTGACTTTTTGGTTGGTCAAATAATTTTTTATTTGATCGTTTCGTGTAGATCTGCATTATCCGCGTGCGCTGAAACCAAAAAAAGCGAATTTTGGACGCGAAATAGCAAGTTTATTGACTTAGCCGTGTCCAAGATCCGTATTTTCAATAATTTCAGTGCATTTTGGTCCATTTTTGGCGATTTTTCTTCGATTCCAGACGTCCATCTCTCGTGGCGCAGCTGAAACTACTTAGTTTAACACCCCCGCGCATACCTGCAAACAAAACAGAGTGAAAAATCGAAGAAAAATTCAAAAAAGTGCTCGGCCGGCCTTAGAAAAGTCTTCATACCCGGTCTTAATTCCCCATACATTCGTGAATTAAATTCTTTATTTTCGCAACAACTTTTTGAAAATAGCATTCCAAAATATTATTTTCATCTAATTAGACAAGGAATTGCTAAATATAGTGTCCTGCCCCCTTTTCCAAATTAATTTCGTTCATTTTTGTGTAATTTTCTAAAACTTTGATAAAATCCTTAATTTTTAAGTGATTTTAAAATATTTTTGACTTTTTGGTTGGTCAAATAATTTTTTATTTGATCGTTTCGTGTAGATCTGCATTATCCGCGTGCGCTGAAACCAAAAAAGCGAATTTTGGACGCGAAATAGCAAGTTTATTGACTTAGCCGTGTCCAAGATCCGTATTTTCAATAATTTCAGTGCATTTTGGTCCATTTTTGGCGATTTTTCTTCGATTCCAGACGTCCATCTCTCGTGGCGCAGCTGAAACTACTTAGTTTAACACCCCCGCGCATACCTGCAAACAAAACAGAGTGAAAAATCGAAGAAAAATTCAAAAAAGTGCTCGGCCGGCCTTAGAAAAGTCTTCATACCCGGTCTTAATTCCCCATACATTCGTGAATTAAATTCTTTATTTTCGCAACAACTTTTTGAAAATAGCATTCCAAAATATTATTTTCATCTAATTAGACAAGGAATTGCTAAATATAGTGTCCTGCCCCCTTTTCCAAATTAATTTCGTTCATTTTTGTGTAATTTTCTAAAACTTTGATAAAATCCTTAATTTTTAAGTGATTTTAAAATATTTTTGACTTTTTGGTTGGTCAAATAATTTTTTATTTGATCGTTTCGTGTAGATCTGCATTATCCGCGTGCGCTGAAACCAAAAAAGCGAATTTTGGACGCGAAATAGCAAGTTTATTGACTTAGCCGTGTCCAAGATCCGTATTTTCAATAATTTCAGTGCATTTTGGTCCATTTTTGGCGATTTTTCTTCGATTCCAGACGTCCATCTCTCGTGGCGCAGCTGAAACTACTTAGTTTAACACCCCCGCGCATACCTGCAAACAAAACAGAGTGAAAAATCGAAGAAAAATTCAAAAAAGTGCTCGGCCGGCCTTAGAAAAGTCTTCATACCCGGTCTTAATTCCCCATACATTCGTGAATTAAATTCTTTATTTTCGCAACAACTTTTTGAAAATAGCATTCCAAAATATTATTTTCATCTAATTAGACAAGGAATTGCTAAATATAGTGTCCTGCCCCCTTTTCCAAATTAATTTCGTTCATTTTTGTGTAATTTTCTAAAACTTTGATAAAATCCTTAATTTTTAAGTGATTTTAAAATATTTTTGACTTTTTGGTTGGTCAAATAATTTTTTATTTGATCGTTTCGTGTAGATCTGCATTATCCGCGTGCGCTGAAACCAAAAAAGCGAATTTTGGACGCGAAATAGCAAGTTTATTGACTTAGCCGTGTCCAAGATCCGTATTTTCAATAATTTCAGTGCATTTTGGTCCATTTTTGGCGATTTTTCTTCGATTCCAGACGTCCATCTCTCGTGGCGCAGCTGAAACTACTTAGTTTAACACCCCCGCGCATACCTGCAAACAAAACAGAGTGAAAAATCGAAGAAAAATTCAAAAACGGGCCCGCCCACCCTCCCATACCGCGTTACCGTGGTAAAAGACTAGTCACTCATTTGTAGGGAAATATTTTTTTATCTTGTAAACTGCTAGGTTTTTCGATTGTTTTATTATAGGGGACTGCTGTCCTAGTTGAAGGGCACCTTTTTGTGCGAATACTAGTGCTTTAAGAGGCTTTTACAAGGCCCAAAAGAGCAAAATTCACATTAGTTTGTAAGTTTGACAATCCTTAGGGTAAAACCCTATTATTAGTTTATCATTTACGGTTTTTCTAACACTTATTAATAAGTTCGTTGTAGAGTCTCGACATACCATTTCATAACATCAATTTTTGACAAGTTTTTAGCATAAAAACTTACCCCAAAATATATTATCTAGAAGTTTAACTCACACTTTCGACGAGGCTGTGAAAACCGTAGATCACTTGGTACCTGAAACAAAAAAGTAGGTTTAGTTTTATTATATACATATTTACATTAATTTTAACCTAATTTTAAGATAAATTACTTATTTACAACTTTTACAAACTTATACTTAATCAAAGGTTAGGTCGAAGTTCCTCAAAGATGTTCGGCATGCGAACACCCGTACCCAAACCTCCAAGAGAAGGTCCACGCGGGCAATCTCCAGGACAAGAGGGGGTGGAACCCACGCTGGGGGAAAAAGAGAGGAGTCAGCAAACCAGCGTGAGGCGAAGTATTGGAGAGTGGGAGTCTGGGAAACCGGACACCCGCGCCAAGACTTCCATCACCCCCGTTATGGTGGATCCCCCAAAGCCAAAACCGAAAAAGGTGCTCTCGCAAGAGAGCGGTCCTACCACCAGACCACTCCCAAGGAGAATATCGGTAGAGGCCGCGGGGAGTCCGCCGATTCCGGAGAAGCCGAAGTACGTGGACCGACTTTCGGAGGCAAGAGCATGTTTGGCAAAGGCCAAACTAAATTTAAACAATTCCAGGAACCTCAAGACGGAAATAAAGGCAGAGGTCTTGAAAGCAATCGAGAGGTTGTACCAGCTGGTGAAAGAGGCGGAAAACGAAAAGGGACGAGGGAAGAAGGTGACGACTGGACAGGAGAAGGGAGAAGTTCTTCCTGCATCTGTCCATTCACCGCCTCCTCCCCTACAGAAGATAGAAGAAAAGAAGAGAGACGACAGCGTTCTCATTAGGAAGCTAGAAGATCACGCAAAGCTAATGAGTGAAAATACAGAAAAGATGGACAAACTAAAGGAGGCGATAGGGAAGCACCATGAGATCATGGAAGCGAGGACTTACGCGAATGTGGCTGCGGCGTCCCCCAGGCGACAAGCTCTGGTGAGACAGACCGCGCTGCATTCCGTAGTCGTAGCCTCCCAGAACGAAGAGGACACAGGAGAGGAAGTGCTGGATAAGATCAGGAAGGTGGTGAATGCGAGAGACGGAAGTGTAGAAGTGGAAAGGATAAGGAAGGCCAAAGATAGGAAAGTGATCGTAAGCTGTAGGACTGAAGAGGAAAGGCAGAAGATTAAGGAACGATTGAAAGAAGCTGGAAAAAACCTCAAAGTGGAGGAGATGAAAAATAAGGATCCACTGGTCATCATCAAAGATGTGTTCAAGTACAATACCGACGAGGATATCCACAATGCTTTGAGGAATCAAAACAAGGATATCCTCGCCGATATTGATACACAGACACAAAAACTCGAAATAGCATATAAGAAACCGACCCGCAATCCTCATACGCACCACGTTGTCATGAGGGTGCCCCCGAAGGTCTGGCAGAGGATGGTCGATGCAGGCTTCATCCGCATCGACCTCCAGCGCGTACGAGTGGCCGACCAGTCTCCACTCGTCCAGTGCTCCCTGTGCCTTGGCTACGGCCACGGCCGACGCTTCTGCCAGGGAGCACTGGAAAAGTGCAGCCACTGCGGGGGCCCCCACATGAAGTCGGGGTGCGCCGACTTCCTCGCCAATGCGACCCCTTCCTGCTGCAATTGCGTGCAGGCAAAGGTAGAGAAGGCGGATCACAACGCCTTCAGCCAGGACTGCACGATCAGGAGGAAGTGGGACGCATTAGCCCGAGCTACAATAGCATATTGTTAAGGCATCAGTAAACAGCGAGCAAGACGCCAGATAAACAGGCTGGAGACAAGTTGAAACTTTGGACCACCGTTTATACAAAATAGCTGCAAAAAGCCGCAATAAATAGCCTTAAACAAACAGGAAACAAAATAGAAATAGTAAATGTAAAACAACACAGATGAATAAGCCTTGTTAATAATATATATTGATATATATATTACAACTAGCAAATAAATAAAACAGTAATGTAGAAAAATCCAAAGATTAAAATTAAACATGCAAAACCAATAATAAACAAACAGTAACAGATATAAATAACCAGCTAATATCTTTATTGATATAAAAATGAGAAATAAATAAGATAGTAAATAATTATCAAAAATGCATGAAAATAGAAATAGTCAAAAAAAAAAAAAAAAAAAAAAAAAAGTAAGAAGGTATACTTGAAAGATAAAATTAAGGGGTATATAAATAAGAAAAAAATAGATATAATAAGAAACGAAAGATAATTATTATTAGATATAATCGGTAAATAAATAAAAATCACAAACAAATAAAGTAAAAAACGATCTCCTTCACACTTAAACCCAAAACTGAACTAAAATTAAGTAAATAATAAGAAAATAAGCAAAAACAGGCTCTAAAAGATTAATCTACTAGAGGAACTTCAGAACAACACAAAAAAAAAAAAAAAAAAAAAAAAAAAAAAACCTAACCTAACCTAACCTAACCTAACCTAACCTAACCTAACCTAACCTAACCTAACCTAACCTAACCTAACCTAACCTAACCTAACCTAACCTAACCTAACCTAACCTAACCTAACCTAACCTAACCTAACCTAACCTAACCTAACCTAACCTAACCTAACCTAACCTAACCTAACCTAACCTAACCTAACCTAACCTAACCTAACCTAACCTAACCTAACCTAACCTAACCTAACCTAACCTAACCTAACCTAACCTAACCTAACCTAACCTAACCTAACCTAACCTAACCTAACCTAACCTAACCTAACCTAACCTAACCTAACCTAACCTAACCTAACCTAACCTAACCTAACCTAACCTAACCTAACCTAACCTAACCTAACCTAACCTAACCTAACCTAACCTAACCTAACCTAACCTAACCTAACCTAACCTAACCTAACCTAACCTAACCTAACCTAACCTAACCTAACCTAACCTAACCTAACCTAACCTAACCTAACCTAACCTAACCTAACCTAACCTAACCTAACCTAACCTAACCTAACCTAACCTAACCTAACCTAACCTAACCTAACCTAACCTAACCTAACCTAACCTAACCTAACCTAACCTAACCTAACCTAACCTAACCTAACCTAACCTAACCTAACCTAACCTAACCTAACCTAACCTAACCTTTTTTTTTTTTTTTTTTTTTTTTTTTTTTTTACGTCGGGAAATGCCTTATGCATTCCCCCTCGCCGTGGGGCGGCGGGGGGGATATGTGGGACTCGCACCCACTAAAACCCGACGGGGTTTCCTCTTAACGCCATGGTGCCGGGACAATGGGCTCGCTCGAGCAGTCTCGCACGGCCCCGGCGGCGTTGGCTCTATCAGAGCCCCTCCAGATGGGTGAGGCGACTGCCTCCCACCACATCTCTTGCGAGAGGCGCGCGGAACCTCCACGCGCGCCGCCTCGAGGCCTATCGTGGACGACGGCACCCCCTAGTGCCGCCGCCATGGCCAGTGTTATGGGGGACGAAGATCTTGGAGGAATCTCCTCCTTCGCCCCCCCGGTCTTCTGCTGCGGATCGGATCGGTTGCCAAAGACTCCCTCTCCCTTTCCGCAGCTTCCTTCTGCGACATGATTTCATCGCTGAAGGTAATGACCGCCTCCCAGGACCTTGCACTTGCAACCATGGCTTTGATTACAGCCGGAAGCGACAGGTCATTTCCGACGCTGGACATCAGTTCACGCCTTTCGTTTGTCCAAGCTGGGCAAACCTCCAGCGTGTGCTGCGCTGTGTCGACTGGATCACTGCAGTGATGACATTGGGAAGACTCCTCCCTTCCGATTCGACACAGATATTTAGAGAAACAGCCGTGACTCGTAAGCACCTGTGTCAATCGGAAGGTTAATAGCCCATGTTCCCTCTGCAACCATTCTTTGAAAACTGGACGGACTGCTTCTATAGTTTTCAAACCAGCGCACGGCTGCATGAGACGCGCCAACCATTCCTCTTCGAGTTCATCGTAGATGACCAACCGACGACCAGCAATTTCGCGAAGTGCTGGTCTATTGCCTCGACTTGTCTCATGTTCTCGCCACGCGTAGATTGCTGCGAGACCTCTGGAATTTAGGTCCCAGGGCATTGAGCATGCCAGGACGCAGGCGGCTTCAAAAGAGATGGTGCGGTATCCCCGTATGACCCTTAGAGCCATCGCTCTCTGCGGGATACGCAGCAGTGCGATGTTTTGGGCTCTAAGGGTATCGGCCCACACCGGAGCTCCATACATTGCCATAGACCGTACTACTCCCATGTACAGTCTACGGCAACTCTCCTTTGCACCTTTTATGTTGGGCAGCAGCCCACCCAGAGCAGCAGCCGTCTTCGTGAGCTTGGGCACCAATCGCTTAAAGTGGGGACCGAAGTCCCATCGGCTGTCGAGGACGAGTCCTAGATATTTCATCGTCGACTCGACGCCGATGCGGACTCCACCCACCACGATGTGTGCCTGAGCTGGGAGCTTGTTTCGAGGCCCGTGAAACAGCACCGCTTCCGACTTCGACAGCGCCACCTCTAAACCCAGCCGCCTAATGCGGTCGACCACCTGTGCAACCGCGGCCGTGGCCAGTATGGCGGCTTCTCGGTACGACTTTCCTCGTGCAGTCACCAGTGTATCATCTGCGTAGCAGATGAGTTGTACGCCCCAAAGAGTAGCACCCCGCAGGACCCAGTCGTACCCTATATTCCACAGTAGTGGGCCGAGGACCGAGCCCTGGGGGACGCCACACACCATTCTGTAATCGATCAAGCCTGTTTGCCCCCGACATGATACAAATCGCTGGCTGAGATAGTCAGCGATGGTCTCCTGGAGATAGAGAGGCACTTCATGAAACTTCAGTGCCTCTCTGATGCAGCTCCAGGGCAAAGTGTTAAAAGCGTTGGCGATGTCAAGAGACACCGCCAAAACAACCTCACCCCGGGACACTGCTTCTTCCGCAATTTGTTTGACTCTGAGGATTGCACCGACTGTCGACCGCCCCCTTCGGAAACCGAACTGCTTGTCGTCAAGATTGGGCCCGACGCAGCTCAGATGAGCGACGAGGCGGTCTGCGATGATGCGCTCTAAGAGTTTTCCCATGTCATCCAGCAGTATTATTGGGCGATATGCAGACGGGGAATCCGCTGGCCGCCCGTCCTTCCTCAACCTAACCTAACCTAACCTAACCTAACCTAACCTAACCTAACCTAACCTAACCTAACCTAACCTAACCTAACCTAACCTAACCTAACCTAACCTAACCTAACCTAACCTAACCTAACCTAACCTAACCTAACCTAACCTAACCTAACCTAACCTAACCTAACCTAACCTAACCTAACCTAACCTAACCTAACCTAACCTAACCTAACCTAACCTAACCTAACCTAACCTAACCTAACCTAACCTAACCTAACCTAACCTAACCTAACCTAACCTAACCTAACCTAACCTAACCTAACCTAACCTAACCTAACCTAACCTAACCTAACCTAACCTAACCTAACCTAACCTAACCTAACCTAACCTAACCTAACCTAACCTAACCTAACCTAACCTAACCTAACCTAACCTAACCTAACCTAACCTAACCTAACCTAACCTAACCTAACCTAACCTAACCTAACCTAACCTAACCTAACCTAACCTAACCTAACCTAACCTAACCTAACCTAACCTAACCTAACCTAACCTAACCTAACCTAACCTAACCTAACCTAACCTAACCTAACCTAACCTAACCTAACCTAACCTAACCTAACCTAACCTAACCTAACCTAACCTAAGCCAAAATCAATTGGGGGCTGCATCCGGAGGTTGTACGTGTCATTTACACAGCAGTAGTAGAGCCGATCATCTTATACGCAGCCAGCGTATGGAGCTCAGAAGCCGAAAAACTGTGTATAAGAAAACAGCTCTATACGGTACAGAGGGGTTTCGCTCAAAAGCTATGCAAAGCATACCGTACTGTCTCCTTAAACTCCGCACTAGTGTTGGCTGGACTTTTACCCCTTGACTTAAGGTTACAGGAAGCAGCCGCACTGTACAAGGCCAAAAAAGGAGCTCTCCAGCCAACGCTGGGAGATATAGAGGTTGAGACAATGGTACGGTATGTCGAAATACCTCACCCAGCACAAAAGGATGACCTGGAATTCACTTGCTTGGAGGACAAGTCACAGGTTGACCAGCACAGTGATAAAGCAGTACGCATATTCACCGATGGGAGCAAAATTGAGGGCAAGGTGGGGGCCGCATTGTCTATATGGGATGGTGAGGCCGAAACCAACACCCTCAAGCTTAAACTATCGGCGTACTGCTCAGTCTACCAGGCTGAATTGCTGGCCATCCAAAGAGCAACTCAAATCATCCAGAAGAGTCCTGAAACCAGTTTTGGGATTTATAGCGACTCCATGGCATCGCTGGAGACCATAATAAACCCAAACTCGACTCATCCATTAGTGGTGCAAATACGAAATAACATAAGATACTGCAAACTCCAGAATAAGGAAATCTCCTTATTCTGGATTAAAGCACATGCCGGACTTCAAGGAAATGAGCGAGCCGATCAATTGGCAAAAGACGCAGCTCTAAAGTCAAAAACGAAACCCGAATACGACCAGTGTCCGGTTTCATTCGTCAAACGACAAATCCGACTGGATACACTTGACGAATGGAACCGGAGATACAAAGAAAGTGAGAGAGCCTCCACGACAAAACTCTTCTTCCCGGACTTAACAACGGCTTATAAAATCGTGAAACAGATACAGCCAAAGGGCATTCTTACACAGATAATGACGGGGCACGGTGGGTTCTCCGCATACTTGCACCGATTTAAGTGCAAGGAGGATCCATCATGCGTCTGCGAACCTGGGAAAGAGGAGACAATATCCCACCTAATATGCGAATGCCCTTCAAACTCTCGACAAAGATTTGAAATTGAACAAAAGCTAGATATCAAAATAAGCGAAAATCGTATACATGATATACTGGAAAATAAAAACATACGAGAGGCCTTCTTAGAATATTGTATAGAGATTGCCAAAAAAGCAATCCTTAGAAATAAAACAGATATATGATTGTAAATAAAATGATTGTAAATATCGGAAAAAAAATAATTAAACAGAAAAAAAAATTAATAAAATAAAATAAAAATTATAAAAACAAAATAAACATACAAAAAACAAATAAAAATAAGACTAGAATATAAGACTATAACATGCAAATGTGGTAGAAAGTAAGATGATTCTGTAAATATTCAATTAAACGCAACTTTAGTAAAAATATTCAGTAACACTGAAAAGTAAAATGCAAAACACAACAAAACGTCAAAATGACATGTAAACAATTAAAAAAGAAACAGCAATAAAATAATAAAGAAAATAAAGTCTCTGACGAAAGTCAGTGGAATAAAAGAAACTACAAAAAAAAAAAAAAAAAAAAAAAAACCTAACCTAACCTAACCTAACCTAACCTAACCTAACCTAACCTAACCTAACCTAACCTAACCTAACCTAACCTAACCCAACCGTCGCGCTTTACCCGCCGTCGAAAGCGCCACGAATTTGAGTCGCTCCACGTTCGAAAAATCACGAAAAATAGTAAAAGTGCTCGGAAATTCGATTGTTATACACCAAAAGTTGCGGAAGGACGAGGCGCACACGATAGTGAAAACCGCGCTCGTCTAAGTGCAAAATTGAACGAGTTACGAGTGAAAAAGTGATTTTTTGAGAATTTTGAATCTTTAAACGTGTTTTACTCAAGATCTACAGCAACGACCTATTGTTTTTATTTGACCTAGAGGAAGCCCTTGTAGTCCTCTACACACCTGCGTTTCGTTTGGATTTTTTCCGCCTACCCAGGCGGAATAAAAGGCAAAAAAACAAGTACCACGTGGGCACGAGGTACTTGATCCGGACCACCTGGACAAAAACTGAAGAGGACATCACTTGGGCGCCTACGCGGGAAGCACGAAGGCACTTTGCACGTCCCTTAAAGTTAAGTCTAGCCTAAGTTATTGATGTTTAAAAATTTTATGTTTTTCAAAATTTTATATCTCGGAAAGTAAATCTTTTACCTATATATTTTAACTTGTCTTTTTAAGCGCCTAGTGGTCTTCTATCACTGTGCAAATTTTGAAAAATTTTTACCGAGTAGTTTTTTATTTATGATTTTTTGAAATTTTGGGGTGTGCACGAGGTGCCTTAAATAATCATCATAGCAAAATTGTAAAAATCACAAATCAAGGAGAAAAATACGCTTGACTATTCCGTGTTTTTAAATTTTAATTTTACGCATTTTTGGATTTTTTATTGAAATTTTTGTGAAAATTTGGGCTATTTTTGCACTTTAAAAATCGGGGGGGCAAAATTTGATTAATTAAACCAGCCGACTGGCTAGGGTTTGTTTAGACCTATCAAACGAGCCCAAACTCTGATCAATTAGAGCAAAAATAGCCGGAGTTGGACACTGGACAGCCATCTTGGCCGCCATTTTGAAATTATTTAAACAGTTGTAACTTCGCTAATTGTTGACCGATTTCACTGGGGTTTTCGGTGCTGGCATTGTTAGATCAATATCTTCCCATTTTCCAGCTGACACACCCATATTTTATTTCAAATTTGAAATCTCTTTTTGACCCTGGGAATAGATAGATCCTGACGAGGCCATCACGAAGAGCCCAAACACTTATCACCTGACTAAATTTTTGAGCCTGGAACGGAGTTTTGAAATCTGGTCGGCCAACTTGGCCGCCATTTTGAAAAACTTTGAACTTCGGTAACTTTGCTGTTTCTTTACCGATTTAAGTGGGGTTTTCTGTGTTCGCCTGGTCTGACTTGACTCTCTCCATTTCCCTAGTGACATACCCGATTTAGGGTCCAAATTTTCATACACTTTTTGACCCCAGGAGGAGATAGGTCTTGACGAGGCCATCACGGAGACCCAAAGCACTGTGTATTTAGGTGTATTTTTGAGGCTGTAGCGGGCATTTAGAGTTTGGTCGACCATTTTGGACGCCATCTTGAAAAATTTTAAAGCTTCGTATCTCCTAAACCATTACTCCGATTTTGACGCGGTTTTTTCTATTATATAGAGATAGACCTGGACTATTGTTTCGCATGTAGAGACTGGCTCTACGTAGAGCAAAAATATTTTTGACATTTTTATTGAAATTTTTATTGGAGTGCTTATTTAAACCATAACGGATTGACGGAGTGAGCTGTTTTAAGCATTTACACATAAGGTAGAGTTCTACTTTATATAAAGTAACAAAAAACTTACCACAGTTTCATCTCCCCCAAGGTGTTCAGCGTCCACCCGCTGACTCCAAACTGGGAACACCATCTGAAACAGAAAAGAAACATTAGAGCAGAGCACACCGTTAGAGCATCCTATTTTTATATATACACTTTTACAACTATTTACAACTTTTACAAACCTTTATTTTAAAAATATTTACAAATTGACGGATCCTTTGACGAGATGTATGTAGGTATGCGAACTCCCGTTAAAAGGGCCGACGCCGGAGCGGACCCTGTCTCCCGAGAACTCCCACCACAAGTCGATCAGGCAGGACCGTCACAACAGAGTGACGTGAGCGTACGACCCTCACACGTGAGGAAGAGCGTAGAGAGCTTAGAAGAGTGGAGAGTCGCGGGAGGCAAGAATAAGCCAAGGCCCTCGACTTCAGAACAACCGAAGACCCCTAGCCCAAAGAAAACGGCCACATCAGCCCCCGTCAAACCGAAGCCGACCATGCCTTTGTTGGAAGGCAAACCGACGACTCGGAAAAATCCGACAGCGCCCGGTGGCAGTCCACCGAAACAGGAAAAATTCCCAGACAGGATCGCTGAAGCAAAGGCATGCCTGACAAAGGCAAAGATCAATCTGGAGAATTCCAGAAACCTCAAAACTGACATTAAACAAAATGTCACCAAAGCGGTGGAACGACTCTACGAGCTGGTGAAAGAGTCGGAAGCAGTAAAGACCCGTCGCATTCCAGTGAAAGAACGCGAAACAGCTGCGGAAACACAAGAGAAGAGGCTAGAGGGTAAGCAAGGAGAAGAAACAGATTTTAAAAAGACGCTGGAAGAGCATAGCAAGCTGTTAAGAGAGAACAGCGAAAGAATGCAAAGCCTACAGGAAGCAATGGAAGTTCAGAGAGAAATCCTGGAGAAAACCACGTACGCGAGCGTAGTCTCGGGCCATTCCAGGACATCGCCCCAGGAACGGGCCGTGATGCACTCGGTAGTGGTTTCCTCCAAGGATGAAAACGAAACAGGAGATGAGGTTCTGAACAGGATTCGAGAAGCAGTTAAGGCAAAGGAAGGGGGTATTAAGGTAGATCGAATCAGGAAAGCTAAGGACAGGAAAGTGATAGTGGGATGCAGGACCGAAGGAGAAAGGGACAAAATTAAGGAAAGATTGAAATGCGCAGAAACCCACCTCTCGGTCGAGGAAATCGTAAACAAGGACCCGCTTTTGATCCTCAAGGACGTTCTTCAAGCCAACACCGATGAAGACATAAAAAACGCACTGAGGAATCAAAATAAGAACATCTTCCGAAGCATCAGGGAACAGGACGACAGGATGGAGATCCGATACCGGAGGAAGGCAAGGAATCCTTACACTTGCCATGTCGTGATCAAGGTGTCTCCGAAGATATGGAACCTGATGCTCGAGGCGGGAGAGGTGCACATAGACCTCCAGAGAATAAAGGTTGCAGACCAGTCGCCGCTGGTGCAGTGTTCGCTATGCCTCGGATTCGGACACGGCAGGCGACACTGCAAGGAAAGTGTGGAGAAGTGTAGCCACTGTGGAGGCCCACACATGAGGGCAGACTGCGAGAAATGGAGAGCTGGGTCAGTGCCTTCGTGCTGCAACTGCAAGCACGCCAACCTAGTAGCCACAGAGCACAACGCCTTCAGCGAGGAGTGCGCCGTGAGAAGAAGGTGGGACTCATTGGCGCGGGCGTCGGTGGCGTATTGCTAAAGTTCAGCCAAGCACAAACCCAACTGCAGTCAACCCTCAGAATATCCCATACCGGGTGCTCCAAGCTAATCTGCAGAGAATGGAAACAGCCACCAATGAATTAATGATCGAAGCCGGCAAAAGAAAGGTGACCTTCGCGCTACTGCAGGAACCATATGTGGGGGGAATAAATAGGATGAAAGACTACAGAGGAGCGAGAGTCTTCCAGAGCACTGGTCAAGGAGAAGGGAAGGTCAAAGCAGCTATAGTCGTCTTTGACGAAGACTTGGATGTCATTCAGTGCCCAGAACTCACTACGAATAACATCGTCGTAGTGAGGATCCGAACCAGTGCCTGGCAGATAGCAGTAGTCTCGTTCTATTTTGAACCGAAACCCGAACCGATAGAGCCCTACCTACAACAACTGAAAACAGTGCTAGAGGGTATCGGGCCAAGAAAAATTATAATCGGAGGGGATGCAAACGCGAAGAGTACCTGGTGGGGTAGTAAAATCATAGACGACAGAGGCGATGACTTGGCCGGCACCTTGGATGAGATGGGTTTGCAGGTGATGAATCAGGGAGATACTCCAACCTTCGATACTATTAGAGGAGGCGTACGCTACACCAGCCATCCTGATATTACAGCGTGCTCCATCGACATGCTCGACCTGGTCGACGGATGGAAAGTGATGGACGACCTCACGTGCTCGGATCACAACGGTATTTTCTTTACAATAGCACTCAGAAAAGCAAAAGGCATGAATATAAGCCGCACTACTAGACTCTACAATACTAAAAAAGCAAATTGGAGCCAATTTCATGAGAAATTGGCACAATTAAAAGCAGGAAGCATAATAACAAAACAAGAAATAGATAAAATAACAGATAAAGTAGAGTTAGACAAAGCAATAGCCACATACACAAACATAATCACACTAACATGCACAGAACTAATACCCAAAAAGAAAAAGAAAGAAACACTTACCCCGCCGTGGTGGTCCGAAGCACTCGATGCACTGAAGAGGAAGTCCATCACCCTGAAGCGTCGAATCAGGAACGCAGCGCCGATCAGGAGGCCGAAGGTTGTGAAGGAGTACCTGGAAGCAAAGGAAAAATATCAATCAGAGGTTAAAAATGCACAAATCCAAAGCTGGAAGGACTTCTGCGGAAAACAGGAGAAAGAGGGAATATGGGAAGGGATTTATAGGGTTATAGGGAGAACCACTAGGAGACAGGAGGATGTGCCGCTCGTGAACGATGGCAGGCAGGTGGATTCCAGAGAATCGGCAAAAGTCTTGGCAGACATCTTTTACCCGGAGGACCATATAGTGGGGGACGATGCTGACCACCGAGAAACAAGAAAGAAAGCAGAAAATGTAAATGACTGGAGTGATGGTGAGCTACATGACCCACCATTTACAATGCAAGAGCTTCACACTGTGGTGGACAGCTTCAACCCGAAAAAGGCCCCGGGAGCGGACGGCTTTACAGCCGACATATGTTCGCAAGTGATCCGAAATGATCCGGAGTCATTCCTGGCACTGGCCAACAGATGCCTTATTCTATCCCACTTTCCGACTATGTGGAAGGAAGCAGTGGTAGTTGTACTGAGGAAGCCGGGCAAGGACGATTACACCAGTCCTAAGTCCTATAGACCAATAGGCCTGCTACCAGTGTTAGGAAAGATCCTGGAGAAGATGCTCGTTGGCCGCATAAAGTGGCACTTGATACCGAGGATGAGTACTCGCCAATACGGCTTTATGCCCAAGAAGAGCACCGAAGACTCCCTCTATGACCTAGTAAATTACATCCGGAGCAAGCTAAAAGAGAAGAAGCTTATCACAATAGTATCATTAGACATAGAGGGAGCCTTCGATAGCGCATGGTGGCCCGCAATTAAAGTTAGATTGGCTGAGGAAAAATGTCCGGTAAACCTGAGGCGACTGATCGACAGTTACCTTTCCGAACGAAAGGTGAGGGTCAGGTACGCTGGAGAGGAATTCATGAAGAGTACCAGTAAGGGATGTGTCCAGGGATCCATCGGAGGACCTATACTCTGGAATCTTCTGCTGGATCCACTTCTGAAGGGACTGTGGCAGCGAGGTGATTACGCACAAGCATTTGCGGATGATGTGGTACTTGTCTTCAATGGGGATACAGCGCTAGAGGTCCAGCGTCAGGCGAATGCCGCTCTCGCCTATGTGCGGGATTGGGGCATCAAGAACAAACTTAAATTCGCGCCACTCAAAACTAACGCAATGTTATTAACGCGAAAACTTAAGTACGATGCCCCAATCTTGCACATGGGTGGGGTCGGCATCCGCATGACGCGCGAAATCAAGATACTGGGACTGACAATCGACGACAAGCTAACATTTAACAGCCACGCGGCAAATGTATGTAGAAAGGCCCTCAACATTTATAAAAAACTGTCCATCGCGGCCAGAGTCAGCTGGGGACTACATACAGAGGTCATCCGAACGATATACACTGCGGCTGTGGAACCAGTCATTATGTACGCAGCCAGCGTTTGGGCGTCGGAAACAGAAAAGCTGTGTATCCGAAAACAGCTCAATTCTGTCCAGCGCGGTTTTGCCCAGAAGCTCACTAGAGCCTACCGCACTGTCTCCCTAAATTCGGGACTGGTGCTGGCTGGAATACTTCCCCTCGACCTCAGAATACAAGAGGCAGCAGCCCTGTATGAGGCAAAGAGGGGAGTATTCCATCCAGCGTTGAGAGACAGAGAGGTAGAGCGACCATCACCGTTTGCCAACACCAAACACCCAGCGGAGCGCACCATCTTAAGCTTCGTGGACCTAAGGGACCGGGAACAAGTTGATGCATACAACACGCAGGAGATACGTATGTACACGGATGGCAGCAAGATTGAGGGCGAGGTCGGAGCGGCTGTGTCCGTGTGGAAGGACGAAGCCGAGATCAAAGCCCTCAAGCTCAAGCTGCCATCGTACTCCACCGTGTACCAGGCAGAACTACTGGCGATATGCAAAGCGACGAAAGAGATCCTGAAGCGCTCGGAAGGCACCTATGGTATTTACAGTGACTCCAGATCGGCTCTAGAAACAGTCACAAACCACGATGCCCTTCATCCTCTAGCCGTGGAGGCTCGTGAAAATATGAGAACGAGCAGTATCCAGAATAAGGAAGTATCCCTATTCTGGATCAAAGCCCATGCAGGATTAGAAGGCAACGAAAGGGCTGACCATCTCGCTAAGGAAGCCGCAACCAACACCAGGAGACGACCAGACTATGACCTCTGCCCAGTGTCATTCGTCAAGCGACATATTCGTGCGGACTCTCTGGAAAAGTGGAATTTGCGATATAGAACTGGTGAGACGGCGGGGGTTACCAAGCTGTTCTTCCCGGACGCGATAAGGGCCTTCAGCGTAATACGTAAGTTCGAACCAACTGCGAAAATGACTCAAGCTCTGACGGGGCACGGCGGGTTCTCCGAATACCTGAGTCGCTTTAGGTGTAAGACACGACTATATAACACAAAAAAGGCAAATTGGGAACAATTTCATGAGAAACTGGACCAATTAAAAATAGATAACAAAATAAACACTACAGAAATTAATAACATAACACACACAGAACAGTTAGAAAAAGCAATAGTCAAATACACAGAAATAATAACAGAAACATGCATGCAAACAATTCCAAAAAAGAAAAACAAAGAGAAACTTACCCCACCATGGTGGTCCGCTGCACTCGATGAGCTGAAGAAGAAATCCATCACCCTGAAGCGACGTATCAGGAACGCAGCGCCAGTCAGGAGGCCGAAAGTCGTAGAGGAGTACCTGCAAGCAAAAGAAAAATATAAGATGGAAGTTATAAATGCACAAACTACGAGTTGGAAGGACTTTTGTGGTAAACAGGACAAGGAAGGACTGTGGGAGGGTATTTATAGAGTCATCGGGAGAACTACAACTAGGCAAGAAGAAATACCACTTGTCAAAGAAGGCAAGCAAGTAGACCCGAAAGAGTCAGTAAAACTGCTGGCTGATACTTTTTACCCTGAAGACACTACGGCTGAAGATGATGCTAACCACCGACAGACAAGAGAAATGGCAAATAAAGCAAATGACTGGAGTCATGATGAACACCATGACCCACCATTTACAATGGAAGAGCTAATATCTGCGGTGGATAGTTTCAATCCCAAAAAAGCCCCAGGAGTGGATGGCTTCACGGCAGATATCTGCGGGCAAGTTGTCAAACACGATCCGGAGACCTTCCTGACTTTGGTCAACAGGTGCTTAGCGCTCTCCTACTTCCCAAAGATATGGAAAGAGGCGACAGTGGTGGCGCTAAGAAAACCAGGGAAGGATGACTACAGGAACCCCAAATCGTATCGACCAATAGGACTGTTGCCAGTGCTCGGTAAAATCCTCGAGAAGATCACTATTGGTCGAATAAAGTGGCACCTCATACCACAGATGAGCACTCGCCAATATGGCTTTATGCCCAAGAGAAGCACCGAAGACTCCCTCTATGACCTATTGAACTACATTCGCGAAAAACTAAACCAGAAGAAACTTGTAACAATGGTATCGCTGGACATAGAGGGAGCCTTCGACAGCGCATGGTGGCCTGCCATAAGAGTGCGATTGGCTGAGGAAAGATGCCCCGTAAACCTTAGGAGGATAATGAGCAGTTATCTGGAAGACCGTAAGGTCAGGGTCCGATATGTCGGAGAAGAGTACACCAAAAGCACGAACAAGGGATGTGTACAGGGATCGATAGGTGGCCCAATATTGTGGAACCTTCTCCTAGACCCACTCCTAAAGGGACTAGAACAGCGAGGAGACTACTGCCAGGCATTCGCAGACGATGTTGTCCTCGTCTTTGATGGAGACACAGCTCAGGCGGTCCAGCGACAGGCGAACGCCGCCCTCGCCTATGTGAGGGATTGGGGTATAAGAAACAAATTGAGATTCGCACCTGCAAAAACTAATGCAATGTTAATTACGCGTAAACTAAAGCATGATACCCCAATCCTAAACATGGGCGGAGTCGGCGTTCGCATGTCGCGGGAGATTAAGATCTTGGGGCTCACTATCGACGATAAGCTTACATTTAATAGCCATACTGCGAACATCTGCAAGAAGGCGTTAAACATTTATAAAAAGCTATCAAGAGCAGCCAGGGTAAGCTGGGGTCTCCATCCAGACGTCATCCGGACAATTTACACTGCAGCAGTAGAGCCGGTAATTATGTATGCGGCTAGCGTCTGGGCACGTGAAACTGAGAAGCTGTGCATCCAGAAACAACTGAATGCTGTTCAGAGAGGCTTCGTCCAAAAGCTAACAAAGGCATACCGTACCGTCTCCCTGAACTCTGGACTGGTGCTGGCCGGAATACTCCCTCTTGACCTCCGTATACAGGAGGCAGCAGCGTTGTACGAGGCGAGGAGGGGCGTGTTCTTGCCGATGCTGAGAGACAGGGAGGTCGAACAGCTAACACCTTACGCCAAAACCAAACACCCAGCAGGACGAGCCACTCTAAGCTTCGTAGAATTGGTAGACCAGGAGCAAGTCAACGCGCATAACACCCAAGCGATAAGAATGTATACGGATGGCAGCAAGATTGAGGGTGAGGTTGGAGCGGCCATATCCGTGTGGAGGGATGAAGCCGAGATCAAAGCCCTCAAACTCAAGCTGCCATCCTACTCGACGGTCTACCAGGCAGAACTA
Source organism: Epirrhoe alternata (assembly GCA_963565295.1). Classification (NCBI taxonomy): domain Eukaryota; kingdom Metazoa; phylum Arthropoda; class Insecta; order Lepidoptera; family Geometridae; genus Epirrhoe; species Epirrhoe alternata. The sequence continues at coordinate 31,519 of OY751377.1, forward strand.
TTGGCGTTATGCAGAGCTACCCAGGAGATTCTCAAACGCACAGAGAGAACATTCGGCGTGTACAGCGACTCCAAATCGGCATTGCAAGCGGTCATCAATAACGATTCCCTCCATCCTCTAGCCGTGGAGGCACGGGAGAACATAAGCACGAGCAGAATCCAAAATAAAGTTATTTCTTTATTTTGGATCAAAGCCCACGCAGGACTGGAGGGAAACGAAAGAGCTGACCAACTTGCCAAGGAAGCCGCGAAGAACACCAAAAAATGCCCAGACTATGACCTATGCCCAGTATCATACATAAAACGGCAGATTCGCCTCGGCTCACTCCAGAAATGGAGATCCCGATATGAGTCCGGACAGACAGCGGCAGTAACTAAACTCTTTTTCCCAGACGCAATTCAGGCGTACCAAATAGCCCGTAAACTGAACCACAGCAGCATCATGACCCAAGCCCTTACCGGACACGGTGGGTTCTCTGAGTACTTGAACCGATTCAAGTGCAAGGAGAGCCCAGCGTGTCCCTGCGACCCTGATGAATGCGAAACGGTAGTCCATGTTTTGTTTGAGTGCCCTATTTTTGCCCCAAGGAGATACGATGCTGAGCAGGCTTTGGACCTCCAACTCAATGTCGACAGTGCAAAAGTATTAATGATAGATAAAAATGTAAGAGAGATCTTTACTAAATATTGTACTGATGTAATAAATAAAGTAATAATAAGAAATAAATAGGTATTAAGTTATGGTGAATATATATTTAAATATATATAAAATCAGCATAAATAAAACTAAGATGTAATAGACTAGTAAGATAGTACAATAAGCAAAAACATAGTATATAAAAATTGTTAATGAATAGTACCTAGATATAAGAAAACTGTATGTACCCGGAAACCCATTATGCAACATATTATACGATAGAAATGTAATAATTATAAACTAAGATGTAATAGAAAGTAAGAACCCCTAGAAAGTAAAATAAAAATTGTTACCCTAAATCCCTACCCCCAGATAGAATAATTAGAATACATAAATAAATAAATAAGAAAGAAAGAATGAAGAATGCAAATGAGAACGGAATAATAGAGCATTATAAATGAGAAAAGAATGACTGAGACCAATTACCCCCTCAGGGTACGAAAATAATGTAAAAAAGTAAAAATTAAATAAAAAAGAAAAAAATGGCTTTGACAAAAACCTTGTCAAAGGAGAACGAGAAAAAAAAAAAAAAAAAAAAAAAAAAAAAAACCTAACCTAACCTAACCTAACCTAACCTAACCTAACCTAACCTAACCTAACCTAACCTAACCTAACCTAACCTAACCTAACCTAACCTAACCTAACCTAACCTAACCTAACCTAACCTAACCTAACCTTGAGGGACCCGCCGGGGCCTTCGGAACCGGTGGATGCACCTCTGGTTTCTGATGTTCCATCCATTCTCGTCCATACCGTGACTGGGCGGAGGGAGAAGGAGGCGGTGGAAGAAACGCAGAGGTGTCAGCCAGCTTCATCAACACCTGCAAAGCTGGAAACTGGCCCCATACCGAGTCAATCGCTTGCCCCGGGTCATGCGCGATCAGACTCCAGCCTCCTGAGAATCCAGACTCAGATCAGACTGGCCAGGGCGGCGGAGGTATCTTCTGAGCCTTCTCCGGACGCAGACGCGGCTCACTCGGACTGGGATGGAAACGAGTCAGAGGCCTCTCTGGATGTGTCTACGAGGACAGTGGACGGGAGAAGGATCATCCTCAATGAAATGCCCAGACAGGCAAACTCTGTCTTACAGAAAGCCAAGACTGACCTAGAAAAGTCTGGAAACCTTAAGAGAGAGATCAGAGATAGTGTGGTTTCTGCTCTGCAGATCCTGTACGAAATGGTTCTTAAGGTTTCCGACTCGCGGACACTTCACATGATGGAGGCCCAAAGGATGCGCGCCAGCATAGCAAAGGACCGTGAACGCTTGGCGACAAGACATGCAAAGTCCCTGGAGTTGGCACTGGCAGATTATCGGTTTATAAAGGACAGCCTGGACCGCACTCACAGGGATGCCGAAACTATCAGGCAGATATTGTCCATACAGGAAGGTGGTTAACATCTTCAAGATGTTGTCCAGAGCCGTAAAGACTCAGTGGGGACTAAACTCCGAAATAATGAGACTGCTATACTTGGTGGCTGTTGAACCAGTAGTACTGTATGGCGCCAGCGCTTGGGCAGCGGCTGCAGACAGGAAATTCATCAGAACCAGACTGGATCACATTACCAGAATGTTTGCTCTCAAGATATGCCGAGCCCATCGCACTACGTCACTCATGTCAGCAACGCTGATCTCTCGTATCCTGCCCCTGGATCTGAGGCTGAAAGAACAAGCGGCCCTTTATGATATAAAGAGAGGCAAGCCATTTGATGAGCTGCCAGGAAGAATTTTGGAGAAGAGAGTTAGCCCATTCCAGCTGCCCCATCCTGCTGAGAGGAGCCGCCTTGATTTCGGTAGCATATGTAGGCAAGAAGAGGCTGAAGACATTGACAACGATTGGCCCAGACTATACACAGATGGGAGTAAGCTGGAAGGAAAAGTGGGGGCTGCGGTCTCGTGCTGGAAGGACATGAGCGAATACAAAACCATGAAGATAAAACTCGCAAACTACTGCACTGTCTTTCAAGCCGAGCTGACAGCAATACTGAGAGCCGTTGTCTTCCTTAGGGACAAGTCTTCACGTGGCAATATAATCAGTGACTCAAGGGCAGCTCTGGAGTCAATACGGGATCCCGGTACAGAAAACCCGATAGCAGCTGAGGTGCAACAGGTCCTAAGAGAACTCACCGACAGAAACATTGAGGTCAAACTTTATTGGATAAAGGCCCATGTGGGCATCGAAGGAAATGAGCGTGCTGACGAACTAGCGAAGGCTGCAACCAACATGAAAGTTGCCCCTGCTTACGATGCGTTCCCTCTGTCCTTCTCGAAGCGCTCCATCAGGGAATCTTCGCTGAACGAGTGGCAATCAAGATACCTGGAATCAACTGCAGGACAAATAACAAAGTTGTTCTTCCCGGACGTCAGGAGGGCATATAGGATCCTCTCCAGGCTCACAACCAATGCCTTGAGAACACAACTATTTAGCGGCCACACTGGCATTAAGTCATACCTACACAGGTTCAAGTTAGCGGATGACCCATTCTGCACTTGCGACGGCACCAGTCCAGAAACCATTGAGCATATCATTCTTGAGTGTCCCAAATATGGTCTTGAACGCCTTGAGTGCGAGAGCAGAATGGACTTGAAGCTAACCAAAGATAGTTTAAGGATAGCCATCGACAATGACAACCACCGGAACCATTTTCTAGCTTTTGCGGAGAGCAGTCTGCGCAGATCCGCAAAAGCGAATGGGTCAACGATAGCCTAAAATATAAAATCTTATCCACGAGTAATCACTGAAAGATTTTGAAACAAGTATTGTGTGATTTAATGTTGATTTAATTTTGATTTGTTTGATTTAATTTTGACTCAATTATGATTTAAAGTTGATTAGATTTTGTTTTAATTTTGATTTAATTTTGATTTAAATTTGATTTTATTTTGATTTAATTTTGATTTAATTTTAATTTAATTTTGATTTAATTTTGATTTAATTTTGTTTTAATTTTGATATAATTTTAATAATTGTACAATTTGAATACTTTGAAAATTATGATTTAGACGGGTATTATATAATTTGGATGATTAAATAAATAATTATATAAAAAGAAAATAATATATTTAATGGATTTGAAAATTACCAAACTTGGAAATTCATAATTTAATGAGTATGTTAAATTATTTAGAATATTTAAGTTAAATGACGGAAATTAATGATTGTAGAAGTTGATTTTAAGAATAATTGTTCAACCTAATCAATTTGAAATCTTGTATAATTTTCGTAATTTTTATTTTTTATTTTTTTTTTATTCTGTAATGCATGAACTTATTCGTATATTATGTTAAATAAATGCTTGTGTATACCTTTATTTTAATAAAAGAGGCACTAAGTATGGATGATTAAGAATAAATTATGAGAAATTCTAGTCTTATTAGAAATTCTATATAATATAATAGTAATAATATAATTAAATAATTTGTCAAAGAAATGCATGTGCATGTTGGAAATAAGAATTTTGTAATATTTTATAAAGGGAAAATTAAATAAAACTTGTAAGGGGGGGAGGACAAAGAATAAAATAAAAAAAAAGAAAATAAAGAAAAGAAAAAACCGCCACAAAATAAAAAGTGGCGAAAAGAACGAGAAAAAAAAAAAAAAAAAAAAAAAAAAAAAAAAAACCTAACCTAACCTAACCTAACCTAACCTAACCTAACCTAACCTAACCTAACCTAACCTAACCTAACCTTTTACAAACTTATACTAAATCAAAGGTTAGGTCGAAGTTCCTCAAGGATGTTCGGCATGCGAACACCCGTAGCCAAACCTCCGAGAGAAGGTCCGCGCGGGCAATCTCCTGGACCTGAGGGGGTGGAACCCACGCTGGGGGAAAAAGAGAGGAGTCAGCAAACCAGCGTGAGGCGAAGTATTGGAGAGTGGGAGTCTGGGAAACCCGACACCCGTGCCAAGACCTCCGTCACCCCCGTTACGGTGGATCCCCCAAAGCCAAAACTGAAAAAGGTGCTCTCCCAAGAGAGCGGTCCTACCACCAGACCACTCCCAAGGAGAATATCGGTAGAGGCCGCGGGGAGTCCGCCAATTCCGGAGAAGCCGAAGTACGTGGACCGACTTTCGGAGGCAAGAGCATGTTTGGCAAAGGCCAAACTAAACTTAAACAATTCCAGGAATCTAAAGACTGAAATAAAAGCAGAGGTCTTGAAAGCAATCGAGAGATTGTACCAGTTAGTGAAAGAGGCGGAAAATGAAAAAGGACGAGGAAAGAGGGTGACGACTGGACAGGAGAAGGGAGAAGTTCTTCCTGCATCTGTCCAGCCGTCGCCTTCTCCCCTACAGAAGACAGAAGAAAAGAAGAGAGAGGACAGCGCTCTCATCAGGAAGCTAGAAGATCACGCAAAGCTAATGAGTGAAAATACAGAAAAGATGGAAAAACTAAAGGAGGCGATAGGGAAGCACCATGAGATCATGGAAGCGAGGACTTACGCGAATGTGGCTGCGGCGTCCCCCAGGCGACAAGCTCTGGTGAGACAGACCGCGCTGCATTCCGTAGTCGTCGCCTCCCAGAACGAAGAGGACACAGGAGAGGAAGTGCTGGATAAGATCAGGAAGGTAGTAAATGCGAGAGATGGAAGCGTAGAAGTGGAGAGGATAAGGAAGGCAAAAGATAGGAAAGTGATCGTAAGCTGTAGGACTGAAGAGGAAAGGCAGAAGATTAAGGAACGATTGAAAGAAGCTGGAAGAAACCTCAAAGTGGAGGAGATGAAAAATAAGGATCCACTGGTCATCATCAAAGATGTGTTCAAGTACAATACCGACGAGGATATCCACAATGCTTTGAGGAATCAAAACAAGGATATCCTCGCCGATATTGATACACAGACACAAAAACTCGAAATCGCATATAAAAAACCGACCCGCAATCCTCATACGCACCACGTTGTCATGAGGGTGCCCCCGAAGGTCTGGCAGAGGATGGTCGATGCGGGCTTCATCCGCATCGACCTCCAGCGCGTACGAGTGGCCGACCAGTCTCCACTCGTCCAGTGCTCCCTGTGCCTTGGCTACGGCCACGGCCGACGCTTCTGCCAGGGAGCACAGGAAAAGTGCAGCCACTGCGGGGGCCCCCACATGAAGTCGGGGTGCGCCGACTTCCTCGCCAATGCAACCCCTTCCTGCTGCAATTGCGTGCAGGCAAAGGTAGAGAAGGCGGATCACAACGCCTTCAGCCAGGACTGCACGATCAGGAGGAAGTGGGATGCATTGGCCCGAGCTACAATAGCTTATTGTTAAGCCATCAGTAAACAGCGAGCAAGACGCCAGATAAACAGGCCGGAACAAGTTGATACTTTGGACCCCGTTTATAAAAAGAGCTGCAAAAAACCGCGACAAATATGGCCTTCAACAATCAGGAATACAAAATTATACATAATCATAGATAAACAAGTCTTGTTGAAAATATATATTGAAATATATATTCAAACTAGCAAAATAAAATAAATAGTAGAAAAGTAGAAGTATTTGACAAAAGTTAATAAGAAAAAATCTAAGATTTAATTTAAACATCTAAATAGTAGAAACAATCATGCACAGTAGTACATAAAATACAAAGGAACAATAAAATATAAGTAAAATTAAACACAGTAAATAAAATAAATTGCAATTAAATAATACAGATAAAATAATCAGTAACATAATATATACAGTGACTAATAAAATGATGAAAACAGTAAAATAAAAAATCATAATGTAAAATCGGTAATGTAAAAACCATCTCCTTCACACTAAAACCCAAAACTGAATTAAAATTAAGTGAATAAAACGATAAAAGCAAAAACAGACTCTAAAAGATTAATCCACTAGAGGAACTTCAGAACAAAAAAAAAAAAAAAAAAAAAAAAAAAACCTAACCTAACCTAACCTAACCTAACCTAACCTAACCTAACCTAACCTAACCTAACCTAACCTAACCACAATACAAACAAAAGATAGACACAGACAAAAAATAGAGATAAGAAATTTATGTAACCCTAGCCTAGCAAGTAAAGCCAGTAAGTTAAGAGTAGATATAAGATGTAACAATAAGATACAATAGAAAATAAGAACCCTAGATATAAACATGTAAACCCTCCATCCTATGATCCTACAACTAAGTATACTCAATATCATAAGAAATATGTAAAAGTACGAGAGAATGAAGAATGACAAAGAGAACAGAATAAAAAGAGCATTATAAATGAGTACGGAATGAATGAGAAACTTACCTTAAACCCCTTCTGGGTACAGAAATAAAAGAAAAAAGTAAAAATAAAGAAAAAAGAAAAAAATGGCTTTGACGATTTTCGTCAAAGGAGAACGAGAAAAAAAAAAAAAAAAAAAAAAAAAAAAAAAAAAAAACCTAACCTAACCTAACCTAACCTAACCTAACCTAACCTAACCTAACCTAACCGTCGCGCTTCACCCGCCGTCGAAAGCGCCACGAATTTGAGTCGCTCCACGTTCGAAAAATCCCGAAAAATAGTAAAAGTGCTCGGAAATTCGATTTTTATATATCAAAAGTTGCGGAACGACGAGGCGCACACGATAGTGAAAACCGCGCTCGTCTAAGTGCAAAATTGAACGAGTTACGAGTGAAAAAGTGACTTTTTGAGGATTTTAAATCTTAAAACGTGTTTAAATCAGAATCTACAGCGACGACATATTGTTTTTATTGTATCCCGAGGAAGGCCTGGTGGGGCCCCACACGACTGCAGCAAGTTTGGATTTTTTCCGCCAACCCTGGCGGAAATAAACGCAAAAAAACAACTTCCACGTGGTCACGAGGCCATAGATCCAGAGGACCTGGAAGCAATCCGAGGAGGGGAACACCTGGTCGCCAACGAGAGGATCGCAGAGGCACTTTCAGCTACTCTCTAAGTTAAGTTTAGGCTTAGTTATTGGTGTTTCAAAATTTTTCATTTTTTAAATTTTTATATCTCGAAAACTAAATCTGTTACCTGTATTTCTAAATTCACTTTCATAAGCGCCGAGTGGTCCTCTACCCTCGTGCCAATTTTTGGATTTTTCTATCAACTGGTTTCTGAGTTACGATTTTTTAAATTTTTGGGGTCTACACGTGGTGCCTGATTAAAGTACATCAGCAAAATTCTAAAAATTAGAAATTAAGGGGGGTATTATTTTAAGCTATTTAGACTTTTAAAATTTTTAAATCGTGTATATTTGGATTTTTTATCGAATTTTTTGTTAAAATTTTGGCTATTTTCGCATCTTAAAAATCAGGGGGTCATAATCTTTTATTTCCAATCAGCTGGCTGATTAGGATTTTTCAAGACCTTTTAAACGAGCCCAAACACAGAGCATTTGGAGCGAAAATAGCCGAAATTAGACAGTGGTCGGCCATTTTGGCCGCCATCTTGAGATTTTTTACACACTTGTAACTTCGCCAAATTTTGACCGATTCGATTGGGGTTTTCGGTGCCGGCATTGTCTGACTGAACTCTCTCCATTTCTTTAATGACATACCCGATTTAGGGTTCAAATTTTTACACATTTTTTGACCCCAGGAGGAGATAGGTCTTGGCGAGGCCGTCACGGAAACCCCAAACACTTGACATCTAGCTTGCTTTTTGTAGCTGTAGCGGACTTTTGAAGATTGGTCGGCCATCTTGACCGCCATCTTTGAAATTTTTAAACGTGGATATCTCGGCCGTTTGTTGACCGATTTGTTTGGGGGTTTTTGTGTTGGTGTTGTCTATCTGTCCTCTTTCCATTCTCTCAGCGATATACCCGATTTAGGGTCAAACTTTTGACACCTATTCTGAGCTCGGAAGGGGATAGATCTTGGCGAGACCATTGCAAAAATATATCATACTATATACTTATCTCTTGAATTGAGGCAGTAGCGGAATTTCTAAGATTTGGCGGCCATCTTGGACGCCATCTTGGAAAACTTGCAAGCTACGTATCTCTGGAACGGCTTTACCGATTTCGACGGGACTTTTTCTGTTAGACTCGGAATCTTGAGTACTACCGACTCGTATACATAGACTAACTCTACGTAGAGCAAAAAAAAGTTTTTCACTTGTTATTGACAAATTTGATGACCCTAGCCTGCTTATTGACTACAGCGTGATAAAGACCACTTTTCTGGCTCTACACAGCCTTATTGACAAGGTAGAGCCTCACTCTACAAAAATAAAAGTTAACAACTTACCCTTAGCGCTTCACTTGTACGCTCCCTGGTGTCGTGTGGTCCACACTCAGCTGGAAACGCACCCTGAAACAGAAATAAAAACATTAAAATAAATTTTGGAATTAAAAATAGACATAGGCTTTTAGTACTTACCATCTGTGAGTCCTTGGCGTCACCAATCTGAAATAAAAGGTCACTATTAGTATACAAAGGTAGGAAATTCTTATATTATTAAATTTATTACTATACAACTTTTACAATTTTAAAATTTTATTATACAATTGACGTTCCTTTGACAAAATGTTCGGAATGCGAACCCCCGTCCAAAAGCCAAACACCGCTAGCGACCTCGACTCCCAGAAGTCTCCCCCTCTGCCAGCACAAGAGGGACCCTCTCAAGAGGGATATGAAACAGCGCAGCCCTCAACCTCGACCTCGAGTGTCAGGCGGAGTGTAGGAGAATGGGAAGACGTGAACTACAAGAGAAAGAAGTCGACGTCGCAGCAGCCAAAAACTTCAACCTCGCCAAAAAGGGCGGCCCCGACAGCCCCCACTAGGCTTAAACCCGCGGCCCTACCTCCCCAAGAGGGAAAACTTACAGCTCTCCGGCCACCTGTGGAGACTGGAGGGAGCCCACCGAAGCCCGAAAAATACCTAAGCAGGACGGCAGAAGCCAAAGCCTGCCTGACTAAGGCCAAGCTCAACCTCGAAAACTCGAGAAACCTAAAGACGGACATCAAGCAAAACGTCATACATGCGGTTGAACGTCTGTTCGAGCTGGTCAAGGAGGCAGAAACGACAGCCACCCGTGGAAAACCTGCAATGGTAACAAGGGAAAAGGAGACGGAACCTATAGATAAAGGAAAACAAAAAGAGGAAAGCGATTGGAGGAAAACTTTGGAAGAACATAGTAGGCTGCTGAAGGAAAACTTTGACAGGATGGAAAGCCTAAAAGAAGCAATGGATAGACAGAAAGAAGTCATTGAGAAAGCCACATACGCGAGTGTAGTGTCAGGCGCGCCTAGGACACAGAGTCACGAACAGACCACACTGCACTCCGTAATGATTTCCTCAAAAAACGAAACTGAAACGGGGGAGGACGTCCTAACAAGGATAAGAGAAGCTGTTAAAGCCAAGGAGGGAGGAATACAGATAGATCGTGTGAGGAAGGCAAAGGATAGGAGAGTGATAGTGGGATGCCGAACGGAAGAGGAACGGGAGAGGGTCAAGGAAAGGCTTAGGACAGCGGAGACCCACCTCAATGTAGAGGAAATCAAGAACAAGGATCCTCTACTGATTCTCAGAGACGTCTTACAGATCCACAGTGACGAAGACATAGTAAACGCTCTGAGAAATCAGAACAAAAGCGTCTTCCAAAACCTACCAAAGCAGGACGACAGAATGGAGATCCGCTACAGAAGGAAGGCCAGGAACCCCCACATGTGCCACGTCGTCGTTAAAGTGTCCCCAAGGATATGGAACTCGATGATGGAGTGCGGAGAGGTCCATATCGATTTACAGAGGGTAAAAGTGGCCGACCAATCGCCGCTGGTGCAGTGCTCTCTGTGCTTGGGGTATGGACACGGCAGACGTCACTGCAAAGAGACAGTCGAAAAGTGCAGCCACTGTGGGGGCCCGCATATGAGAGCGGACTGCACAAGCTGGACCACCGGAGGCACCGCCTCTTGCTGCAACTGCAAGCGGGCAAACATCGAAGGCGCAGAACACAACGCCTTCAGTCAGGAGTGCCCCATAAGGCGGCGATGGGATATACTGGCGCGGGCTTCTGTAGCATATTGTTAACGACGAGGGCACCAACACTATCACTGCAGTCAATACCGCCAACAGAGATAAGCCTTACTGGGTCCTTCAGGCGAACCTACAACGCAGCAAAATTGCCACTAGCGAGCTTATAATCGAAGCGGAAAAACGGAAGGTGGCCTTCGCAATAGTCCAGGAGCCGTATGTGGGGAATATTAACCGGGTAAAGGACTACAAAGGAGTGAGGGTCTTCCAGAGCATAAACCAAGGAGATGGGACAGTCAAAGCAGCCGTTCTAGTCTTCGACAAGGAGCTAGACGTAATACAGTGCCCGAAACTCACCACTAATAACATCTCAGTGGTGAGAATCCGAACTTCTGCCTGGGAGATCACGGTTGTGTCCTACTACTTTGAACCCGAACCCACGCCTTTAGAACCGCACCTGGAGCAACTCGCGAAGGTACTGGAGGAAATCGGACCCAGAAGACTACTTGTTGGTGGAGATGCGAATGCCAAAAATCCTTGGTGGGGGGGCGAGATTCTTGACAGCAGGGGTGAAGACATGGCCGGCACTCTTGACGAAAACGGCTTGCAGGTGCTAAACGAAGGAGATGTACCAACCTTTGATACCATCAGAGGTGGTAAATCATACACTAGCTACCCTGATATAACGGCCTGCACTGTTGACATGCTGGACTGGGTAGACGGATGGAGGGTGCTGGACGACCTCACGGAATCGGATCACAATGGAATCACTTTCAGCTTGTCTCTCAAAAAAGCAAAAGGCATAAGCATAAGCAGAACAACTAGGCTTTACAACACAAGGAAAGCAAATTGGATCCAATTTCATGAGAAATTGGCCCAATTCAAAATAGAAAACAAAATTAATGAAGCTGAAATTCACAAAATTGAAAACAAAGCAAAATTAGAAGAAGCAATAGTTAATTACACAAAAACCATCACACAGTCATGCACAGATACCATACCCATAAAGAAAAATAAAGAAACACTTACCCCGCCGTGGTGGTCCGAAGTTCTTGCTGATCTGAAGAGGAAGTCCATCACCCTGAAGCGTCGAATTAGAAGCGCAGCGCCGGTCCGAAGGTCCAAGGTCGTGGCTGAGTACCTGCAAGCAAAAGAAGAGTATCAGAGTCAAATCAGGAAAGCACAGATCCTCAGCTGGCAGGAATTCTGTGAAAAGCAGGATAAGGAAGGGGTATGGGAGGGGATCTATCGGGTAATAGGCAAAACAAGTAAAAGGCAGGAAGAGATACCACTGGCCAAAGATGGAAAGGTAGTTGATCCCAAAGAATCGGTAAAGCTCATGGCAGACACCTTCTACCCGGAGGACTCTAGAACCGAGGACAACGCTGACCACAGACAGACCAGAGAAGCAGCAGATAAGGTAAACGACTGGGTCCATGGTGAACAACATGACCCACCTTTTACGATGGAAGAGCTGAGAGCTGCTGTGGATAGCTTCAGCCCCAAAAAAGCCCCCGGAGTAGATGGTTTCACTGCAGATATCTGCAAACAGGCGATTGGCGGCGATCCCGAGGCCTTTCTTGCAATGGTTAATAGATGCCTGGTCCTCTCACACTTTCCGACCATCTGGAAAGAGGCTACAGTAGTGGTCCTGAGAAAACCAGGCAAGGAAGACTACACCAACCCCAAATCGTACAGGCCGATAGGATTGCTGCCAGTGATGGGCAAGATCCTAGAGAAGATGGTCATAGGTAGGATCAAATGGTACCTGATTCCGAGGATGTCTAGCCGACAGTATGGCTTTATGCCCAAAAAGAGCACCGAGGACTCCCTCTATGACCTGATGAGCCACATCCGCGAGAAACTTGGACAGAAAAAACTCATCACCTTGATCTCACTGGACATAGAGGGAGCCTTCGATAGCGCATGGTGGCCCGCTATCAGAGTCAGGCTGGCTGAAGAAAGGGTCCCAATAAACCTGAGACGGCTTATGGACAGCTATCTACAAGATCGGAAAGTCAGAGTTAGGTATGCGGGAGAGGAGTATGTGAAGGACACCAGAAAGGGATGCGTGCAGGGATCCATAGGCGGACCCATCCTGTGGAACCTCCTCTTGGATCCACTGCTTAAAGGCCTGGAACAGCGCGGCCATTACTGCCAAGCCTTTGCAGATGACGTGGTGCTAGTCACGGATGGTGATACGGCCTTGGAAGTCGCGCGACGGGCGAATGCCGCTCTCGCCTATGTAAGGGAGTGGGGTGTCAAAAATAAACTCAAATTCGCGCCGCAAAAAACAAACGCAATGGTATTAACCCGCAAGCTAAAATTTGACACCCCAATCCTGAGCATGGGCGGGGTCGGCATTGGCATGTCGCGAGAATTCAGGTTGCTCGGCCTTATCATCGACAACAAGCTCACCTTCAACAGCCACGTCGCACACGTCTGCAAAAAGGCTCTTAACATATACAAGCAGCTATCTAGAGCCGCCAGAACCAGCTGGGGCCTTCATCCAGAGGTGATCCGCATAATTTATAGGGCAACCGTGGAACCGGTCATACTGTACGCTGCAAGTGTATGGGCTCCAGCGACGCAAAAACTTGGCGTACAGAAATACCTCAACGCTGTTCAACGAGGATTTGCCCAGAAGCTGACGAAGGCGTACCGGACAGTCTCCCTTAACTCGGGACTAGCGTTGGCTGGAATACTCCCTCTGGACCTGAGAATACAAGAGGCAGCTGCCCTGTATGAGGCCAAGAGAGGAGTGTTCCAACCAATGCTTAGAGACAGGGAGGTGGAACGCCTAGTCCCATACGCTCGGACAAAACATCCTGCGGAGCACACTGAGCTGAGGTTCATAAATCTGGCTGACGAGGAACAGCTTAACGCACACAACAC